>PVIU01000214.1:0-19513 GCA_004026605.1 Ondatra zibethicus | reverse complement strand
GCGCAGGACAAGGCTGCTATGGAATCCAAGGAGCCAGCTCCCTAGAGTCATTTGGAAAGTATATAGAGAAAGAAACAAATTCCGCTTGTTTCTGATGGCCACCTAATGAGTATTTTAGGAGCTATATTAGGA
This sequence comes from Ondatra zibethicus, assembly GCA_004026605.1. NCBI lineage: Eukaryota > Metazoa > Chordata > Mammalia > Rodentia > Cricetidae > Ondatra > Ondatra zibethicus. The sequence goes on along the minus strand of PVIU01000214.1, from coordinate 19,381 downwards.
TTTATAGGTAGGCATAATGGGAGAGAGGAAGAGCGAGGGAGAGAGAGAGGAGGGAGAGAGATGCCAGCTCATGCTTTAGGCAAGCTGGTGCTGCATACACACCATGTATACACCAGGAGGAAGGACCCAGCATTCCTGGCTGAAAAGTCATTTGTCTTGCAAATTTCTATAATGAACAGATTTTGGAATAAATACCATGTAATCTGTGATGACAGTTCTCTCATTTCCTTTTTATTAGTTCAATCTTTGCAGCATCTGAACCACATAGCGACAGAACCTCCATAATCATTAAGGCAGCTGGCTGTACACATTTTTCCCCCTTCCCTGGCACATAACTGAGTCCCCAGCCAGTTTCTCCTCAAGAGGCCCGTGTTGCAGTAGTCAAGTGCATGTCTGTGAGAATTCCAGGACAGAATGGAAATGGGCAGCAGGACAGGACCTGTAGCTGTTGCAACATGTGCCATTTCTCCAACTGACCTGCCCCTGAACTACACAAAACCCAACTCTTAGGTGGAACTTGTGGGGACGCAGAATTGTATTAAACTTCATATGCTCAAAATCAGCCATCTTGGTGGACTTAATATGGTTATGATGAAATTCTAATTCTCCTTTATCTCCCTCCCCGCTTTTTCTTTGTCTTTCCCTAGGTAAGTGATATTTGGTTTTTTTTCTTAACGTGTCTTCAAAAGAGAGCCCAGAGGCCTCCGAGTTTTCAGTATCACAGGAAGAAAACCTTTGGCCTTTGACCACCTCTCCTGCCCCAGGGCTTCTGGTTCATCTCTGAGCTCAAGCAATGCAATGGGGATATGAAGGTATGGCTACTTACGGCTGGGCAGTTTACATCCAATCCTGGAGAAACAATGTGATGCTGGAACCCAGTAAGCAATACTATTAGGAGAAACTCTTGAGACTGAATGGCAGAGAGCAAGGCTGTTACCTCTGCATGCCGACTTGTTGTGTGGGTTCTCTTGTATTCTATGTTAACTGACTAGTTAAAGTGAACATTATAAAATATCTGGATGATTTGTAAGAACTGATTTTTACAAATGACATCACAAATAACCGCTACACTTTTTATAAAAGTATCTCAAATTCACACATTTTAATGTGTAAGTTGGGTGAATGATTAGGATTGAGAAAAGTCAATCAATGTTATACTACATTGTAGTTATGACAGCCATCATGTATGTATTTTTGCAAGTAATTAAAGAGCTTCATGAAGTCAGAAGTTCAGAGGAACAATGGACGTTGACATTCTGAGGCCTGATATTATACATTTGCTTTGTGTGCTTAGCTTTTGGCACATTGAGATATTGTCCCGTAAAGGTTACTGCAGAACTGTGCCTCCCGCTCCAGGATCTGAGTCTTTATTGGAATGTTGAGCAGGCTTTGGAATCCTGAATCTCACCCTACAGCCCCTGAAGGGGAGTTTTTAACTCAGGGTGGTTGGGAAGGCTGAATGTGGCCTGACAATTGTTGGATCTGCACTTGGAACAAGATAAGGCACTGTAGCAAACAGCTAACTGCTGACCTTAGTCGGTATAAAATGCAGATGTTGCTAGAGTGTATTTTGATTATTTCTACTTTCTGTTGAATTGATTGAAATGCGAACCCTATGTGACTAAAAGAAATTCTTCATTCTGATTCTAAGGAGGCAGGCCCTCCTTGACCCTCCAACAGTCACTAGCACTCTTTGTATCCTAGGACAGCATGTGCTAGGTTCTATTCTCTATTAGGCAAAACAACTGGAAGATCTGCATCCACCACTTGCTAATAATTAATAAAACCATGATTCTTATATTCATAACAAATGAATGAATATTAGATATTTTACCTAGTTTATTATTCATGAGACCTGCATGCCAACATGATACGTTTCAGAATGTAAATCAGAGAAGTGTAAATGCACAGAATAGAATCTTCCTATCCAAAAAGATGCTGATATGTGTTCACAAGGAGCCATGCAGCTGGCCTTTTCTGTGTGTTGGGGCGGGGGGGCTTCAGAAACAGTAAACCTTAACCACACAGAGTTTATTTCCATGCCTATAGACTAGAACTATTTTGCATGACTATCAATTATATATAATTTCCAGAGAAGTAAAATAGCTCAAAGGCAATGAAGGGTCAGGATGGAATAACCCGGCAGGGTACTTTAAAATGTGTTGTTTTCTATAGAAGATGCTTAGTAATCTTTTCTGTGTGATTCCAAGTGCCTTATACTCTGAAAGTGGAGATGTTAAAATGGGCCGTTATCAGCTGCTGTACTTTCAAGCTCTATCCACTTTCCCGCTTATTAAAGTTCAGGTCTCTGGAACCTGGAATCTCTGCCTTTCGTCAGACTGTAAACAGACCAACCCCAATAGGCAGTGCCTGCTTTCACCCCTGGATTCAAGAAAAGCAATTTCAACGTTTTCCCAGAAAAGAATGGATTCTTAGGAAACATTTGCCCACCAAGTTAAGAGGTTGCTGAAGCTAGCTATTAACTAGATGGCTTTGCTCTTTGGAATTGTCAAAACATCCCTCCTGTGGAAGAAGTTAGGCTTGAACCTTTATCTATGGTCTACGTTTTATTCTTATTAACTCCTCACTATACTTGGGGTGACACCCGCTCAACTCATGTCTAGTTGTATCAATAGATATATGCTGTGGCGGCCATAGCTTGTGAGTTACTTAGAATTTTTCAGATGTGGATATGGATCAGGGTGGCTCACCCATTATCAACTTGGGGCTTCTGCTCAAAACATGGAGGAAGCCGAGGGAACAAGGGTGGTTCATGCTGATGGAAAAGCAAAGGCAGGCACCGCCTAGGCATGACGGGAGGTCTCCTTGGTGTAGCATTGTCAGCCCAGCTCCTAGCCAGAAGCCTTGGGAGCGTTGGGGAGCAGGGAGTTTTCATCTGCTCATTCTGTGGGCCTGATTGCCTCCTAGCAGCTGTGTGTGCGCAGCTTCTGTATGTGCCCATTTGCTTCCACGCGACTCTGCTTCACGCTGCTGTCACTGATGAAAATCCCTCTCGGTGGGCTCAAGCTACGGGACCACATGGACTCACAGTGATGGCTTTTTCAGGGAGGGCAGTGCCACTCCACCACATCCCGGAAAATCATATCATTTTCACTGTTAGCAGCTCCTGCTGAGATTTCCCTAACTCCTCTCACATACAAAATCCAGCTGTGCTACTGAGAGAAGTTGCAAAGTAAAAGACTTGCACCAATACTTTTATCCCTCATAAACCATCTGGAGCTTTTTCTTTCAAAAAAAAAAATCGGAGGGTGGGTTGATAAGGGGTTAAGCTCCCAATGAGATCAGCCTCTTCATCCTACTGCCCCCCCCACCCGATTTGTCTAAACTTTTAGGTACACTCCAGCTGTTTGATGTATGGCATAGTCTTCTTTTAAAACCATGCCTCAAGATTAGTGCCTGGTGTTGTGTCTCAGCTTTGAGCTTTGGGGCAAATGAGAACCAGAACGTTTAGATGACTTAGCTAGCATGCTAACAGTGGCCACTGGGCTAACTCCCACGCTCTAGCTAGCGTACTAACAGTGGCCACTGGGCTAACTCCCACGCTCTAGCTAGCGTGCTAACAGTGGCCACTGGGCTAACTCCCACGCTCGCAGTCCCCAGCCCGAGATCTGCTTATGCTTGCAGTCTGTTTGATTCTCCATCGTGTACGCACGACTGAGATGTGATCCTATGCATCTGGTCGTTTATCACGGTAGACAGCTTTTGCTCCCGTTGCATTCGGAGCCCCCACGTCTCTTGGAGTGACCTGCCTGCTTACGCTGATGATGAAACCTTCAGTCTGAAATTTACCCCCTTTGCTTTAAAGGCCCTTTGAGGATGGAGTCCCTCAGCTCTTGGGTTTCAGACTCCGAAAAAACAGGCGTTCTGTCAATAAATAATATGATCACTGTAGATGGTACCTGCCCCTGTCCCCTACTGTTCTCTGTAACAGAGGGTGCCTGTCCCCAGGACGGCAGATGGAAATCATGGTGGAATGTGTGGGGAAGGAACGCTCAAGGAAATTGAGCATAGGGAGGAACAGGGAGTCTGTCTCCGTGCGGGTTTGTGAAGGGTCCAAACACTTCATCTCTTTCCCTCTCTCGCACTTCAAAACCAATCTAAAAATCATGAAAAACGTCTCCCCGACTGGGTTCAGGACCATCTATTTAGGTGTGGTTTATTAACCTATGTGTTTCTATGGTCTCAGACTTTCTTCTTTTTTTCTCACTGGTTCTTGGTATTGAACCCAGTGCCTTATACATGCAAAATAAAAGTGTTCTATTCCACTGATGAACTATAATCCCTGACCCTTGTATCACATTTTATTTTGAGACAGGTCTTGCCAAATTACTGAGGCTATCCTTGAACTTGTAATCCTCTTGCCTTGGCTTCCCAGAGAGCTGAGATTACAGGCCTGTACCACCAAGTGTATCCTCAGACTTCCCTAAATAGCAAATTAGTAGCCACAGCCCGATAGGTTGGAGTGGGGACAGCCACTCTCTGAGGCCTCTCTTTCCTGGTCTCCCCTTGTTTTTTGTTCTTTCCATGCCACAGGGACCTTCTCCCTTAGCTTATGTTCCAGACCAGAGCTGCCGTTTGGATTCTGGAATCATGATGGGAAACCACAAACAGTGTACCAGGTGGTGGAAAGATTTAGCTTCCCGACGTAGCCCTGCAACTCTTTCAAGCAGCCTCATTCTTCGGAGTTCACATATTATCTCATGCTAGCAGGTGCAATAAGGTCTAAGTACAAGGATGTCTCAAATGCATATTATTAGGACATTTGGGTGTCGGTTGGAGGGGCACTGGCTGAGAATGTCAATCATAGTGACCACCAGTGTGTAAATCTACTTTCTATTCTTCTTTGCCTTGGGAAATGGCTGCTCAGCTCTGGGATGATGGCATTCTAATTCAGGTTACTGTTGTTATTATTATTACTACTACTTTCCTTCTGGAAAATGTATGAAATTCCATTTTCTTATTGACTCGGGAGGTTTGGGACCCCAAAAATAATACTGAATAAATCACAACCAGAGTATTGTGGATATGTGGACTGAAGAGAAAGCGATTCTGAGAAGCGGGCATGGGGAGTGAGGGGGAGGAGGTGGAGACATTGTGAACCTCTAGGAGATTGTCGGAATGTTAGTAGAAACTGAGAAGCCACAACGAGAAAAGCAATATCACATCTCTGTTGCAACGAGTTTTTCCTGATGCCGAAAGGGCATTATTACTCTTGGAGAAGAGCGCTCTCCTTTCTCCCCCTCCCTTTTGATTTAGACTTCAGTGAGCCAAAGTACTCTGGTGTTTTAATGGTCTCTTTTAAAGATGGAAAGGGTCCTTACATGTCAGAATACAACCTGTCCCAGGCAGCACAGGGCTTTGTTGGATTATGAAGCTTGTTTGCAATGGATGATATTTTTATAGCTTCTGCTCTGCTTCACTGATGGCCATATTTATGTCACTCTCCAGGACAGGTCTAATAAATAGTTTATAAAACTGTGAGGCCATTGTCTTAGGTAATCTACCACTGTGCCTTCACAGACTGCAGATCGCATATCCAGAGTGAGCTGGCTTCTCAAGCAGGCTGATCACAGTTTGGATAGTTGTACTGCATACATGTGGGTGTGCTTATGCATGCCATGCATGTTGTGTGTGTGTGTGTGTGTGTGTGTGTGTGTGTATGTGTGTGTGGGTACTTGTGTCCACACATAATTCAAAAGAACCACATGAACCTTGCTGTGGACATGTTGGAAGAAGAATGGAGAATAAAATCCTCAGGCTGGGTATTTCATTAAAGTTCCCCAATTTGTGCTTAGACGAGTGTAGCTGCTGGAAATGCAGGGCTTACAGAGCAACTGTGGGAAACCCTTCCAAAGCCACTTAAGCCACTGTGACCGCATATTTCCTCAAAGTTCAGAGGGAGGTAGGGGGAGCAGGCAGAAAGGCAGAGAGGAGCATGCTGGCACCTCAGTGCCTGCCACACAACTTTTGGAGGGGAATGTGGGTGCTAGCTTTGATGCTGTGGTCCTTTAGGGACACATTTAGCAACGTATTTGTTGTCAAAGTAGCAGAATAAAGCTACAGTTCACGCTGACCACAGACATCTGGGTGCTGGGCTGTAAGAGTCCTGTGATCTGCACAAAGACATTGCCTCCCAATGCTAGGAAGCACTTCCTCCTGGACAGCTGTGGTACAGACACCTGTTTGTTGTGCATTTTCTCCTTCAACCCCAAATGGTCAGTACGTCATGGTACTAAGATTTTAGAGGCTTAGAGCTATCCTCAGAGAAGTTTTCAAAGCAAGCAAACAAAAGAAACCAAAAGACTAACCACACGCAACACTAAGAATATAAAACACAACCTAAACTTGCCTCTTGGTTTCTCAGCTAGAAAGTGTGGCAGAGCCAGAATTTGTGTTCAATTAGTATTCTGCACACTGAGAGACATGTGGCTCTAACTATGTGGGTGCTGTATGCAATGTGAGCAAAGCACGTTTAAAGCCTTCGGCTATGCCCGTGCTTAGAAATCCCACTGCTCATGGCACCCAGCAGATGCTATCTGAAGTTGCTCTGGTTTGTGGGTCTGAGACTTACTGTAACCTCATTTTCCCTGGGAGGAAAGACAGTCGTAGATGCTATTTCATATCCTTATGAGTGAGACCTGCAGATAGTGACAGAACAGCTCAATGGGCCTTTCTTCTGCTATACCTTATCCACCAAGTGGGAATGGAGGCTGCCTTAAAATTTTTTTCCAGAAAGTTCTGACAAACAAGGCACAGCACACTGTCTATTTCCTCTGTGGAATGGGTATCTTGTTTTGGGGGTTTTCTCTTGTTGTTTCCTCTTCTTTTCTTTGTAGCTATAGTAGCATTGTCTGGTGCTTTCTCAACACTCTGCCAAAGTTGATGTGGCGTGGAGCAGTATACTCCCAAAGCTACCATACTTAGCGCTGCCTTCATTACAGAGTGTTCTGAAGGGGCTAGCTAGCCTCTTCTTTCTGATGATCCACTCAGGACAGAGTGAAGTAGCTCTTCTTTCTTAAAATTATCATCATCATCCATTCATTTGCTGTACACTGAGTCACTATGGGGCTCAACCATAGGTCACAGGTGACCTGAATCTCAGGCAGCCACGTCTGTACTTGATGCACTATACTGGAATGGCTCTTTCCATCCCTCAAAGGTGCCTGGGACAAGGGGAGTGCGCCTGTGGAGAGGGAACCTCTGGGGGTGCCTCCGTAGGTTTTACTAAGTGCTTATTCGCAGGGGTATGGAGAAGTCAAGCCAAGGGAGGCCTTTGTCACAGGACTAAGAGGACTAATTGAGAGCAATGTTCTCAGCAGAGCTGGAAGGAAATGTTCTAGAAGCCAAAGTGCTAGAGAAAGTCTCTTTGTAGCTTGCTGCTGGTTCTACCTTCTTTTAAAAGTCTTTTGACCTTTTCACAGGGACTAGCTGGCACCATCTTTGCCTTCCTTCTTACATGGAAGTGTCCTCTGTTAGCACACATCGTCTTCCACAAACAAGCAAGCAGGATCAGCTTTACCCATCAGCTTCTGTACATTCCACAAAAGCGGACGCCACTGTCACCTACTCCTAGGATAATTCTGATCCCCATAATTGTTTATCAAAATTGTGGTGGCATGTTATAGCCTTTATGACAGTGACCTCAGTTCAGGCACCATGCATCTACAATAGCTACCCTTTTCTAAGATTTCATATGAACAGATGGAGCCATGTAGAGGTCAGAATCAGAAGAATGTTATCATCATCTTGCTTTCTTCACTTTCTCAAAGGTTTGTAGAGAATTCGGCGACAATATGAGATGAAGGCACACTCTGGATTTCCATGAATGTAAACTCCAAATGCAGTTGTTGTATGAACTCTGGCTATTCATGGGAGTTATCTGACAGATTTGAAAAATACACACACAAGTGAATGCAATGGTACTTGAAGCAATACACAAGCTATTCCGATATATTTGATAGGGGGCAGAGCCTGGACATCAGCAGGTTTTAAAAGTACCAATATCTTTGATGAGCAGCAACCTTCTTAATGAGAATCCTTCTCCCTTCCTTGGGCTGTAGACACTCATCTTTATTCCTCCTTCCAGCTCACTGTAGAGACTGAGGCCTCTCTTCTACAAAGCACTGCCCTTGAGAAGAACTGCTGCTTTGGTAAGAGGAGGAAGGTCTCATACTCTGTGGAGTTCTCTCAGTGCTTAGATGTTGGTCTTGGCCACTTGACCTGGAACTGTCTTCTAGTGGGGCAGTTCCATTACAACCTTTCTGGTCTTCAGGAAGCAAACACTGAGAAAGGCCAAGAGGTAACAGAGAGATAGACTAGGAGCAGCTATTGTATTTTCAGCCCTGTGTGTTTTAGGCCATTCTTAGTACATGGAATGACATATCTAAAGACAAACCATAACACTGAATAGCACCCTTAACTCTTAAATTTGCCATAAGAAACTGCTTTGCTTGCCACTGACGCTCCTTGAAATGCTAAGACTTTTCCTGAACACTCAGCCCTTGTCCTTCCTGGAAGGGCAGAGTGGCAGCTGAACCAGAAAAGAGCCCACTGCTCCCTTTCCAACACACCAGCTGGGATGCAGAGTCAACACATCACAGGACTGCCCCCACCATCTCAGCCCCAGTGAGACAGAGAGAAGGTAAGAGCCAGTGTGATGGGGACCCGCCCTAGTCCCTGCCCCTTTGTCCAGGCTCTTAAAGATCCAAGATTTCCTCCTGGAACCTGAGTCTCTGGTCATCCCTATGTATACATGGATCACACTGAGGATATGTCTTCCCTGCAGTCTCTCAGACTGGCCCTCTCCCCCTTTCCCCCATAGCTCTCTCCTTGCTGTCCTGGAGAAGTTGGCTTCAGGGTCCCCTCGTGGATCCACTGATAGGCAAAGAACCTAATTTCACACCAAGCTTTATCAGTTAATTAATTAGTTTTACTGAATATTCCACTGAAAAGAACCAGTCACTGTTCATAGCTTTCCTGACCTATCTGGTGGGCACAGTGTCCCAGGGTTTTGGAGCACTTGAAATGCAATTAGTACATAGGTTGAAATGAAAGTATTTTTTTTTAACATAACAGACTTTTCTTTTAAAGTCAGAATATTTTTGATGCTATATTTTTCATTTTTCATGTGTATGAGTGTTTGCCTACATGTATATATACCCACCACATGCATGTCTGGTGCCCATGGGAGCCAGAAGAAGATATACAATTTCCTAAGCTAGAGTTACAAATAGCGTGAGTTGACATGTGAGTACTGGGAACCAAACCTGGTTCTTCTGCTAGAGGAACCAGTTCCTTTAACTACTAAGACATCTCTCCAGTTCCATATTTTTTACTGTAGAAAATGTTGCTAGTAGGATTTTGAAAATATGTATCTTAAGAGGTAGATAGCTTATACTATAGTTTTGTTGGATAGCGCTAGTCTATAGTATAAAACAAAGAGTTAGATATTGCTTTCTCCCTGTCTTCCCTTCTAAGTCTACACCTGGCTATCTCCTTCCTGGTCCTGTGAGACAAAAAAGATGAATAAGATATTATCACTTTTTTTGCTCTTTATGACTGATTTACTTCTTGTGAATCTTCCAAAGTTCTGCACAGTACCTACATCAGAATGTGAGCTTAACAAATAATTAGAGACTGGGTTATTTATGGAGATTTTATTTATTCTGCATTATTCAGGATGGCTTTATGTAGACCTTCTAAAATTTAAATTATTCTTTTCTTTCACAGGGCTTCAGGTTCATTTCACTTATAAATGCACCTATTTTTCCAAACCCCTCAAGGTTAACAGAAGGGCAGCTGGCCAGGCTGTAATTTGATTGATGAGTAGAGAATTATACCACAAATGAAGGAGAAACGAGGCCAGGATCAACCACTGGTCCTCCAATTGAACACACTACATCAGTCAATTTATGAACAACACAATATTAGGAATGATTCAAGGGAGGTCACCTGTGCATGGTATCTGATCACATTTTCAGTGTTTTTAAGTACTTTAGTGCATTTGGAGATGCAGCTTAGAACCCAGAGACTGGACATGGCAAAGGTAGCCCCCCACTTCCCAGTCCAGAATGTTTCCTTTCTTTAATTCCTGGCCCCTCTCTCTTTGGGGGCGAAACATCTTCTGTCTTCCTGTCTTCTTGATTCCTCTAAATCCCATTTCTTTAAGCAAGTCCAAGTTTTGAATCAACTTTATAATCCATGTGTTTGACAAGCACACATTTTGTGTGTCATCTGCTCCATTTTTTGAGTTATCATTTGTCTTTTGAACTGATTTTTGCATACTATGTGTGTTCCTATTTCCCCGTGGAGTCAGTCAGTTCTTATCAGGGAAGATTCTTTATACTTTCAGAATGGGCAAGTGGGAAATTCAACAAGTCAGTGCATTTAAATACATTAAGGCTTCTCACAAAAGAACAAACTCCTGTACACATTCCTAACGGCACTAAATCATTTGGTAACTAGAGACAAATTACTTTGAGGTTATTAATAGTTTTAAAATAATTAAGCGAGTGGAGCTACATTAATGAGTGTATTCCAAATGGAGTCTATTAAGGGGAATCTCGGCACTGAGTCCTCTAGCTGTCTCTTTTTTAGCAGCTAAAAGTGGCTTCTTTGCTATGACCATCCTCACTGTCGTCAGCCTCACTCCTCTCTTGATTCTGACACTTTCCATGAAGGACTTTCACAACCACGAATGCACACCCAGGTGGCAAAGATTCTGCGTGTGAAAGTCTCCTTGAGCTGCTTCACTCCAATTTATATTCCACACAGCCAGCTGAGTGACATTTTTAAAGGTCACTTTAGGGTTAAAGCAGATGTTGAGAGTGCAACATGGCCTGTGTCACAGAACACCCAAATACCTTACATCGGCACTCATGATGCTGCCTGCTTAGGCCAGTTTCTACCTCACATCCCATGCCTCCTGCCTACATACTCTATGCTCAGTCAGGAGAACCTTCTCAAGAAAAAAAATAAAAAGGAAATACACCTTGCTTGACTCACCTCTCCAATTCCAATCACACCTTCGTTTCTTAGACCTCTCTCTGGAACTTTCTGCTTTCCTTCTTGGTGAAGTTTCCCGTTGTTCTAGTAGAAGAATGAATTTCCTAGCTCCTTGTATTCTGACCTTCTTTGTCTATGTCTCTGCTTATCGAATTAGATATGTTGCATTTAATCGTTTCCCACTCATAAAAGCCAAGCTCTTGGGGAAGGACCCAGGTTTACAACCTTTCATTATGTAGTGCTATCTCATTTATATCAGATGGTGGCTATAATGATGATATAGTTCAACAGACATGCAAATGGTACTTCTACTGAGAGGCTCACTGGCTTTGTCCAGTGCTCACACTTAAATATCTGTACCCTTTCATAGAATCATATTACACTATCTTAATCTCACATAAGATGAAAGCTAGACTCAGAGTTTTGCTACTGCCATATGTGGTGGTTTGAATAGGTTTGACTCCCAAAGTCTCATGTGTTTGAATGCTTGGCCCATAGGGAGTGGCATTATTAGTATGGACTTGTTGGGGGAAGCGTGTCACTGTGAGATGGACTTTGAAGTATTGTATATGCTCAAACAATGCCCAGTGGCAGTTCACTTTCTGTTGCCTGTGGATCAAGATGTAGAACTCGCAGTTCCTTCTCCAGCACCATGTCTGCCTGCATGCCACTTTGCTTCTTGCCATGATGATAATGAAGTAAATCTCTGAAACTATAAACCAGTCCTAATTAAATATTTTTCTTTATAAGAGTTGCTGAGATCATGGTGTCTCTTTACAATGGCATAAACCCTATCTGAGACACTATAAAGCATAACCAAGCCAAATTCTGGCCCTAGGCATGTTTAGATCCAAGTCAGAAGACCTTTTCCCATTGGATGCTTCCTTTCCTTATTCATGTGTGTGTTCTGTTTCTTGCACACAGCTGGTAGTAAAGAACATGATATTTAAACAAACAAGGCCAAACTTCCAGTTTTTAGAAAGATTCCCTCTGTCCTGATTGTCTGAACACTTTTTCTCCTGTTCCTTTCTTCCCCCATTCACCTTGCCCTCTTCACTACCAATGTAGGTCATCTTGAAGGTTGGGTACCCGTGGGCTTATTTACCCTAAAAACATCCAACTGATCCTAAAACATCTTATGACATCTTCCACACACCTCTTTTGCACCTGACATTTTCAGTGTCTGTTCTCAAGGACTGCCTTTATTCTTGTGACATGGGGCCATGTGTGGTAGACAAATCCAATGAGCCGCTGAGAAGAGGTGCCATTCTCATGCCTCCTGGACCAAGTCATCATCATACCCACCAACTGAAAGACCTGGACACAATGGCGGGCCATGCTCTGATCCCTCCCGTGCCTGCCCTCACCATTTGCTGTATGTCAGCACAAAACACATTTCCTTCAATGTAAAAGCATAGAGACACACACTGTTCTCAGAACAACACAATAGATTGACCTCTTCTGTCAATAGTTCCGGTGATACTCATTTTAATAGAAGAACCTGGTTGATGCCGGATAGCAGGAAGGGGAGAAGGCTTTTTCGGCTGAACTTCTGGACACTGGAGATAAAGAGGACTAGAAGAATATCATGCCGCTCTCTCCACTTCAGATGACACAAAGGAAGGCCAAGAGCAATGGCTTCCCCAACGCATGTGGGTTAGAACTGTCAGAAAAGGATTTCAAGCAGTGCGGGCCACTTTGTAGGAGCACCGCTAACTGGGACCACTAGCAAAATGGGACTCCGGTACTGAGGACTCCAGTCAATCTCCTATGTTAAGGTCTACCTCGAGAACTCATTCATCTCCTTTGTGCCATGCTAAAGAGTGAAGCCATTTGGTTTCATGGTTGAATGCAGTTCTGGTTGGGATGGTAACTACACAATATTCATATATGGTTTCTTTTAAGCAGGTCGTCCCCTTTTTCAAAGGCTCTAAATTGTCTTTAGAATTAGAGGTGGCTCCCAGTGTTGACCAGATTCTTCAAGACAGTCCTGGTCACAGTGAGGGTTCTCTTGTAAAGAAAAGTGTTTGTTGCTTTTCTATAAGACCACCTTTAGCTGTAAAGCTTGAGTCAGCTTCTCTAGTGGATAAGAACCATGAGTTACTAGTTAGTTTCAGTTTTCAGAGGAACACAGTGCAGAGTTATCTGAGGGAGTCTCAATTGGGAATATCGTGCACGCACCATTTTGCAGTTGGCTTGAGTTACTACATTCCTGAGATCTTACTGTGGTAGTGTATTACAATGTAGGTAAAATAAATCTCGAAGGTAGATTGCTGGTCACCTGGGTACTCTCTGGTCTTCTAACTGCTCTGCCCTTGGCTTGCTGTTTTTGTTTGATTGCTTGCATGTGACTGCTACACACCTGCATTCAGGGTTCCTACCTCAATGGTACCCTACCCTTTTCTGAAATGGATGTTGGTCACTGCAAACCACAATGATGCAGTCATTCAGACACAGTACATTAAATAACTGACAGTCAGCAGAACATGTGTACAGGGTACCTCTAGAGATATGCGTACCAGTTTAAGGATTAAATTTTGTCTTTAGATTTAAGGGAGGAACAGAATAGGCTATGCTAATAAAATGGTCCTTAAGAGCAAGGGGTGTTTTAGCTAAGGTGGCAGGGGCTCTATTAAGTCCATTCAAATCAACTTCCTGCTGCTTCCCATGAGGGAAAGGTAATTCAGATCTATTTCTGCTCAACTGTTTCTCCCCCTCCCCGTTAGCCGCCATAGCGCTTGAAGTTTGCATTCTTCCACAGCAATGGATACTTTAAGATTATGCAGAGTTCTGAACTTGCTCTTTCTAGGGAGGGGAAAAGGACAAGCTGATAAAATGATTTATTTACAAGGTTTAAGTAAATGGAAAGATACAATAAAATTGAGAGCTTGATATGCAAATCTAGAAGGGTGCCACCATTTTGCCCAATGAATATAAACTCATTAAGAACATGCACACAATTCAGCTGTCAAGGCTGGTACATAGTCTTCTCTTGGAGACCACTTTTGATTCCAGTCCTGTTCAATCCTGTTGCCTTTTCATTTTTTTTTTTTAACCTGGATGGAAGGATGGGAGGGAGAAGCCCAGGTAATGAGCCTACGGAACTGTTCCCTCCTAAGCAGTCAGCTCATTGCATATCCATATTTACACAAATATCTTAAGCTTTCCGATTAAGTTTTGAGTGAAAACTAAATTTCTCAAACTTTATCTTTCCTTCATTATAAGCAGAGTTGGTTTTCATTTCTATGCCTGAGAATGGAAAAATAATTGAAATGGGGGGAATTTCATTTCTCTGCCTGCTGTGGGAAGACATTTTTCAATAATGTATTGAGAATCTCTGCTGAGGTGTGTGGCTAGGGCTGGCAGAGATGCCCAGAGCTGCCAGGAGCAGGGCTGAGGTGGGAAGAGGGGGACTTCTGTTTGAAAATGGTTTCAGGAGGTGTCCTGTGCTCTGGGCGACCAGAGCTGGAGGGAAGAGCTGTGGCTGCGAGGAACGGTGTGGCGAGTCTGCTAAGACGAAGCCTGATTCTGTCTTGGATGCTTAGCCAGACAACGGCTTATCAGGAGCCCTCAGATGGAAGACAGGAAATTAATGTTGGCTTGCAGGTCCATCTGTGCTGAGCTGCCCATGGTTGCTTGGGAGAGCGCAGCACCCAGGCCTGGCCACCCCTCTGTGCTCTTGCAGCAGTACCAGGCATTTTCTAACACAAATTTGGACCTAAAAAAAGAGACTTGATTTGAGAGCATCAGCGCCCTGGGTCTCATCTAACTTCAACATGACCACTTGAGAGATAGAGAGATTGAGCCCTTTGTCCCCTTCTATGTGAACACAGTTAAGGAACACGGCTGTTCACTTGGCTGAATAGCAAGTGTCTGGAATCAGGGGTTTGAAAGCACCAAGGTCCTCCCTCCAGTCTCTCCTGCAACCCTGGCTTTCAGGAGCCACGAGGTCTGGAGAACAAGACCTTAACTGTGAAACCACCCAGGTTTAAGCCATAGCGATACCTTTAATTCACGGGCTTAATGTGCATGCTTTAGAGTTGAGCACTTGGTTGGCTGGGGTTTTGCTGTTGACTGGGCAAGAGAAAGTAGGAGACTTACTTAAAGACTTTATGCCTCAGTTTTCTCAAGTATAAAATGGAAACAATATGGCCTTCTTGGAGCTCCTGTAAGGTGATCTGGAAAAGAAGAGTCAATCACCCTTTCTTACTCCTCCCCTCTGACTAGCAGCAGTATATAGAGGGCAAGCACAGCGGGATAAACAGAACGTTAGATGTTTATTGCTTTTGGTGTTAAATTAGACAATGCTCTGTCTGGAGCGAAAACTGAGCTACCTAATATCCCCAAAATGAAACTCACACAACCAGGATTGTAGCCTCCTGGCTCAATGCCCTTCTTGTGCCCTTCTTGTGGCCATGCGAGAACACAGGAGCACATACATATTTCAGCATGAGGCTGCAGACCACTTCCAACGTAACGGAGTGGGAAGATGAGTTTAAGCTAACATTGAGGAAAGTGACTCAAACAAACGTAAACAGACATTCTTTATGGTTATAAAATTATTTTATTGATAGTCATTCTTATCCTTATACATCTCTGAAAGAATGCATTTGTGAAGCACTTTTACTTTTTAAAGGGCAAAGATAAAACCAACAAAACCTCTTAGCACTTGCATGTGCCTTTCATTTCCTGTTCTCTGTGCTGGGATGCATAGCATCCCCAAAGACAGAAACTGATCTCCAGGCTTCAGGCTGCAGTCCTGGGTTTTGGTGCTCTCTGTGCCCACTGACCCAAGCCTGATACTCAAGCAGAAAGAGAAGGTTCTTTATCCTAGGGGGAAGCATGTGGGACGTGGCCATCAGGGCTAAATATTCTGGACTTGCTTATAGAGCTCCAGCCTCAGAGACCACATCTATAGGCTTAGAGAATTTAAGAGAGCAACTGTGACATTCCAGAAATAATCTTTAACCCAAAGTTAGGTTGGATGCTTAAATCTTACCTCTGTAATATAATCTGAGGCAGTTGCTCTCTCTTAGTCCATTCTCCTCATCTATAAAATGAAGGCAACAACACCTGAAGGGCTCCTAATAGGAAGAAATGAAGTAAATGCATTGAAGATGGAAGATCTTGACAATGAAACATATTTAGATGTATATATACTTGGATCTGAAAGGAAGGAATTCAAAATGAACTTATCTACCTCCAACTCTTAGCCACCCATCCATCCCTGCTTAAGTCAAAAGGAAGTAATTTAGAGATATAGAAGTTAACTCTTGTCCAAGCTCACTTAGATAGTCACATTTATCTTTTCTGCACGATCTTATAATTTCGTTTAAAAGTAACCCAAATGCCTAAATTAATAAGGAAATCTAAAGAATATGTAAAACATTTAACTTATGCAGTTTTTATACCTGAAAGAGCAAATGGTGATTTACTTGTTACAAAACATGTGGCTATCAATGCATCCAGCACATTTTCTTTTCTTTTATCTTTAGCAAACACAGACTGTTAAGAACACAAGGACTATTGACCAGAGTAGCAGACTGTTGCATCTGTGCAGGCCTGAGTTAGGAGAGTGCTGGTGAGCAAGGGGGAGATGGCCAGAAGCGACAATTATCTGCCAGTGCAGACTAGTTCGGAAATAGAAAGGAGCAAAGGATAAATAAGGGCAGAGAATCTGAGTGGCTGGACCTGGGGACTCTGGAGCACTTAGCAATAAATGGAAGCCAGAAGAAGAATTTGTGGCTAAAGGAGTAGATTCGTTTAAATGTCCTATGGGATAGCTGTCCATGTCTACGTCTGCATCCCCATCTTTGTCCAAATCTATACCATGGACTATAAACTCTAAACTTGGATGTACATCTGAAACTTGAGACGCATGAAAGTCTTCTGCATAAAAGGGATAAGAAGAGCTATGGAAATGAACAAAGTACTTCAAAAGCCCTGAGCGATTGCCAAAATTATCGAGGCAGAGGAGTGGGTGAAGGAACAGACTCTCAGAGAAGTTAGATGGGAGTGGTCTAACAGCACTGGTGTCGTGGGAGGACAATTTTTAAGGCGGTCAATGTTCCAAGCACTCCAAAGGTCTGGGAAGTGATGAGGAAGAAAGGGACTTTGTCTTTGATAATTAGGGACTTATTGAAGAAGACTTAGAATACTTCCCAGCGCTGGTGTGTTGGCATTAAAGAACGGACGGCCTATACATGAGATACTCTCTCACGGGGAATTTTAAGAGAAAAATGAAGGAAAACAGATGTGGATCTTTTTCCATTTCTGCTTTCATTGTAAAGAAAATTTCAGTCTAGTATCTAATAGGTAGAAATGCGGAAGAGGTAAGCTTGCAGGTGATTCAGTAAGGGGCATTTGCCTCTGCGTTTACCCCCAGCACCACCACAAGGAAACAGAGTGGAAGACTGAAGATTCACAATTGAGAAAAGCTGTAAATCTATAAGGAACAGAGATGAAAGGGAAGAGGGACACGCGGCAGGGGTAGGGGTCTGCTCTTAACAGGCCCTGGGTCAGTTTGAGTGGGAAGCAGAGAGAGGAGAAGGAGATGGACAAGGATTGCAGGGGCTCAGCGGGACGGTCCCCAGAACAGTGGGGAAGCTCACCCAGTGAGGACTGAGCTGAGACCAGAAACCCACAGAGCTTTCACTGCCTGGTGTTCCCTGGTTTACACACACCTTTTACTTCTCTACCCATTCATTTGAAAGCATGTTGAGTAGTCAAGGTCAGAATGTTTTTCTCAGTGTTCTACTTTGGATATAGAAGGAGCCACCAATCTTCTATTAATAGATATGTTCATAAAAACATTGACATATCTGGGTGAATTTTTGAATACCATAATTGCGACTCACCAGGTATTTTCTGCAACAGAGAGGCTTATTTTTCTTGGCACCATGAGTTTTATATGGTAAAAACTGTTTCTGATTATCAGGGAGTCATTCCTACATTGAATCTTCAGATGAATTCTCCTTCAAGTCTTTGGCCATTATTTACTCTCTGGTGATTTCTCTCCTATTTTGTTTTCAATCTTGTCATCTCTAATTGAGATTGCGGGCACCCTGAACTCCTCATGGTGTGATGTATTCACCACATTGAGCAGCCAAAGAAGATAGAAGGCAACATCTCAGAGGGTGTAGTTCAATATGACATGGTGTCCAGGAAAGGTGTGATTACATCAGCTGTTATGCACACCATGCCTTCCTTCTGTTGGTGAAAAATTGTTTACCAAACAACCTGTGCCAGAGCTAGGAACATGACGATAGATCAGCCTGCTGCTCATATATTTTTTTTAAGAGTCCAGCAAAGAAAGGCAATATGTCCACCTTTGGGCCTTAAGTTCAAGCTGTTACCTCCCTGGTGGGCACAGCATGCACAGCCACATCGTCAAAGTCATAGCAAGATGGATAGTGATAACCTTCTCTTGGACTGTGGTTCAAAATGCAGATCTATGAGGTGGGGATAGCCCACGCTGAAGCCCTAAGCACACCGATGAGGAAAATGAGGTCAATAGTGCTAAGGAGGACGCCAGTATCCTGTCATGTCAACAATGACAGTTCTTCCACCTGATTCCCACCCCACCACACAACCATTTGCACATTCTGTAAAACCAAAGTCTGGACATTTCTGTTACAACATAAACCAGGTTATGTAAGGAGTATGTGCATTTTGAAAAGCGATACTTTCCACGTGAGTACAATCTTAGGAAGCCTTTGAAAGTCTGTGGTATTTACTGATCAGTTACCAGCATTCACTCCCCTGACTGGACAGGTCAGGACGCACAACTCACAAGGCAGGATGCAGTGCAATTGCATGGCTAACTATGGACTAACTCAAACTGGCTCTTTTTTATTTTTTACTTTATTTTATTTTATTTAATTTATTTATTTATTTGTTTGTTTGTTTTTTGGCTTTTTGAGACAGGGTTTCTCTGTGGCTTTGGAGCCTGTCCTGGAACTAGCTCTTTTTTTTTTTAATTTTTCTCTGCTCCCCTCCCTGCCACTCCCCTCCCTCCCTCAACCCTCCCACAAGGTCCCCATGCTCCCAAATTATTCAGGAGATCTTGTCTTTTTATACTTTTTATTTCCCACGTAGATTATATCTATGTAGGTCTCTCTTAGTGTCCGTATTGTTGTCTAAATTCTTTGGGATTGTGGTTTGTAAGATGGTTTTCTTTGCCTTATGTTTAAAAACCACCTGTGAGTGAGTACATGTGATAATTGTCTTTCTGTGTCTGGGTTACCTCACTCAAAATAATGCTTTCTAGTTCCATCCATTTTCCTGCAAAATTTAGGCTGTTGTTATTTTTTTCTGCTATGTAGTACTCCATTGTGTAAATGTACCACATTTTTTT